>OY720442.1:143687811-143736674 GCA_963082915.1 Dolichopus griseipennis | reverse complement strand
GGCAGCTACCCGAACCCATGGACCAAAATGGCTGGATTTAAATAGCGATGACGGCTATTGCAAAAAACCGAATTTGCGAAAATTTCAAGATCCTAGCTCCTTTAGTTTTTGAGTTATCGTGCGGACGGACGGACGGACGGACGGACATACATAGCTAAATCGATTTATTTTTCGATTCTGATCCGATCAATACACTTGAGTCTATATCTACCCCCCATCCTTCTCTGCGTCACAAACGTAATGGCAAATTTATTATACCCTTTGACTATATAGTCATACGGGTATAAAAAGGGAACTAAAAAACTAAAAAATTATGTATTAAACCATGTACAGCTACTTTTAAATCCTATCATCTAAAACCTAGGACCTATTTATTATACCCGTATGACTATATAGTCAAAGGGTATAATAAATTTGCCATTACCTTTGGACGCAGAGAAGGATGGGGGGTAGATAAAAAGGGTTCGTGTAGCTGCCATACAACTTCTTATTTTATATGAGCATTACTCTATACCTATTGAAGTTGGGTGTCTGAAATTTTGCCAAAAATAGTTTAGTGTAATGGCCAAAGTTACTGCAAAATTTGGTAGGTCTACTGCAGAGGGGTCGAGTAGCTGCCATACAACTTCTTATTTTATATGAGCATTATATTTCACCTAATAAAGCTGGTATGTTTGAAATTTTGCCAAAAGTAATTAATGTTTATAATGGCGCCGTGAAATAAAGCCATACGAAATAAAGACATAAAATGACATTATGGCTTTATTTCGCATTCAAATGCGAAATAAAGCCATATCGCCAATTTTTTCGCGTATGGCTTTAATTCGCATTCAATTGCGATATGGCTTTATTTCGCATTTAAAAATGTAATTTTATTTGTGAAAATAGAAGCAATTTAATTTTCCAAACTTTTTTATTTAAATAGTTAGGAAGGAGTTTTAGAGTTGGTTTCAAAAGCAGGGTTTTACGCTTTTTCCAGAATATTTATATATGTGTATATGTGGGATTCTCAATTAGGAGGGATTTTAGAGTTGGATTCAAAAGCAGGATTGCCGCTTTTTCGAGGATATTTATATATGTGTATATGTGGGATTGTTAGTTGGATTCAAAAGCAGGGCTTTGCGCTTTTTCCAGAATATTTATATATATGTGTATATGTGGGATTCTCAATTAGGAGGGATTTTGGAGTTGGATTCAAAAGCAGGATTGGCCCCTTTTCCAGAATATTTATATTTATTAATTAGGGTTGATTATTTTTTGTATGAAATAGCTATGCCGAATTCTCATACCATTCTTTTCATTATAGTGTTGGATTCAAATTCTAGTTTCAATAATTGAGTTAGCGGGGGTTCGAGGGCGGCAGCCCCCGTAATGAAAATATAATATTATTTAACATGTTTTATTACAGTGTATTAAAAAAATTAGAAACTTAAGTATTAATTTTTTTAATGAATTATGTATCCGAATTCTTATACCATTCTTTTCATTTTAGTGTTGGATTCAAAATCTAGCTTCAATAATTGAGTTAGCGGGGGTTCGGGGGCGGCAGCCCCCGTAATGAAAATATAATATTATTTAACATGTTTTATTACAGTATATTAAAAAAAATTAGGAACTTATTAATTTTTTAAATGAATTAGGTATCCGAATTCTTATACCATTCTTTTCATTTTAGTGTTGGATTCAAAATCTAGCTTCAATAATTCAGTTAGCGGGGGGGTAATGAAAATATAATATTATTTAACATGTTTTATTACAGTGTATTAAAAAAATTAGGAACTTATTAATTTTTTGTATGAACTTCTGAAATTTTAGGACTAGATGAATGATATTATACTCAAAATTTAGGGGATAAAAAAAGGAATAGCGGACTCAAAAAAAATTATTATGTTAATACCGTTATTTTTTGAATAAACAAGCTTTAAATGATTTTTTTTATTTAAAAATAGGAAATTTTTAATTTCCCGGTCCAATAAATCCGGTCCTGAGGGGTCCAGAAATCTCGTTGATAAATTTTTAGAAAGAAAATTTATTAGGCTTTTTAATTTAATACTTGGATTTATTTTATCACATAGGGTTCCAATTTTATAAAATTAAATTATTTAGGCCCCCAGCAATTTTTCTAAGCCCCATATCTCCCAAACGGATGAGAATAGACCCTACCTCTAGAAGCATTTTTTGTTTGTTTTGAACCCTAGTATAACCCCTAATTCTATGGCAGGTTATTAGCGAAACACCCTGTATTTATCATTTATAACTGCACTTAATTATCAATTTCTATTTTTTTTTTACTAAGTTTACTATTAAACTAGAATTTGTATCAATTTTACTATATGGCTTTATTTCGTAAAATTTTAGAAAATGATATGGCTTTATTTCGCATTCAAATGCGAAATAAAGCCATACGCGAAAAAATTGGCGATATGGCTTTATTTCGCATTTGAATGCGAAATAAAGCCATAATGTCATTTTATGGCTTTATTTCGTATGGCTTTATTTCGCGCCACCGTTTATAATAATAAGGATATAGTGTTTATATAACGGTCATACGGGTATCCCAGAGTTGACACAGTCTACTCTAATATATATTTAAATTTTAATTTTTTATTGATATTTTACTCACTTTAAAAAAAACCGTACTGTTTTTTTAAAAAGAAAAATCCTTTTTTGAGTCACATTTACTAGACAAGGACAAAAAAATTTTTATTAGCTACTTTCTATCTTTTACAATTCTAAAATTAAGTACCTACTCTTATATATTTAACTGAAAGACAACTGGTCTGAACGTGTTGTCACTTTCGAGTTGTCTTAAACAACATAATTGTAAGTGTTGTCATTGACAATAACTATATTTTAACATAACTCAACTTAAAAAATATGTTGTCTAATTTTGACAGATAATTAAGTTGTGTTGTCAATCATAATAGAGAATCACAACAAAGTTGTTAATGGCAATCTTTTTTTAGGTTCTGTTGTAAATCACAATAGCACCCGTAATTATTAGAACCGCACACCACTGCTATATTTTCATTTACTATTCTTATACCCTTCATATTTCCAATTTTAATAGTTTTTAACCTACTTTTACCTCATCTTAAGATATGAAAAAACATCTTAAACTTTTAACTTATTTTCTTTTTATGAAAAATAAATTCAACTAAAAAATTGAAATAAACAAATAAATAAAAAAAATTGTTTTATTTTCTTAAAACAAATAATATCAAATAATAAAAAAGAATGTAATAACATTAAATTTACACGAAAATATATTGTCTGGTAGTTTTATGGATTCAAAGAAATTTTGGTGCCAAAAAAAACCCCTGATATAAATACATGGTATTATGGATATTACATTGTTAAATATAATAATAAAAAGTATTATTATCGCGATTATTACTACTGGTATATAGAAGTAAATGTTATAGCTCTGAACGATTTACGAGTTTTTCATACAGGAATAATAAAAAAAAAATGATAATAACATTTGAATAAACATTGTAATACAATTCAAAGTTAAAAATGATGATAAGTTGGTTTGTGTATGTTCAATTTATCTATTTGCATAAGCTGTTTTAACATTTGTAGGTAACTGGTTTAATATTGTTTATAAAAGTAATAAATGAATATATTATTTGGGATGTTTTGCATCGTATAGATATGTTAGTAAGTGTATATTAAGAGCTCTAACACTGTATTATTTAAATTTGTAAATATTTCATTTATTTTAAACTTTTCGACAATAATTCAAATGTAAGGCTAGCAGGACCGTCTGCACCATGTGGACATGTTGGACCAAACAAAGTGGGAAAGTACTAGGTCTTATTTCGGTTAGATGCTAATGCAATCATTAGGTAAAATAGATCTAAGCTTTATCCCTTAAATAATACCTCAGATAAATTATTTAAAGAAGCCTAATGACGAATAGTGATTGATCCAAGCTGAAAACTAGGTAAAAAAGTTTTTCCACTTTTGCTTGGATTCAATCCCAAGTCTTTCGAATAAGAAGTCATTAATAACTTAACACACTTAAAAAAGTGTTTATACTTATTAATTATATAATTCTTTAAAAAAGTTATTTTTGTATCTGTGAGTTATATTTTCCAATTGAATAATTTGTTAGCATAATTTTTAATAAAGATGTAGAAATAGTAATGACTGTTATGTTATTTATTTGAACCAAATCACGAGTGAATGCTGATCCAAACTGAAAATTATATAAAAATTTTTATTTCACTTTAGCTAGGATTCGAACCGTAATCTTTTGGAGACCAGGGAATGTCTCTAACCAAATTGTTACTTGGGCAAAATTCAATTATAACTTAGAAAATTTTCAAAATGCAATAATTATGTATTTTTCTCATTTGTAGATTAAATATTTCTTGTGAATCTGAAATTTAAAACATTTTTTGGAATATTTTCAGATTTTTAAATAATTTTTTAATAAAAGTTACTTAAAATGAATTTGAAAGTTATTTGTATTAAATATTATTAGAATACTAAGTAAACTAAGTATCTTTTAATATTTACAAAAAATAAATTAAAATATTTGTTTTAGATTTGTGTTTAGATTCATTAACTAGAGCACTGATGTTTTACAGTTATTATAATTTTAATTTTAATGTCTTTAGAATTTTGTATTTTTAAGACGAATTTCTGGATAAATTTTACCACCCAAACTAATTAAAAAAGAATATTATTAAGGTTCGGGTATAATTGATTAATTAAGTAAAATTGTCTATTCATTAAATGGTAGAAGTGTATTCCTTATTTGTGTATGTTTTATACAAAAAAACGTTTTTAGATATTTATCATATTTTAATTTTATTTATAAGTCAGCTAATATTTATTATTCAAAATTTTATTTTATTAGCAAAAAAAAAATTTGCAAAATTATTTAATTGTCTCATTATATCATTCTGTATTTTTTATAATTAGTTATTATTTTCTTCAAATGTACTTAATTATACGGAATTAAAAATAATTTTATTAATGTACCCTATTAAATTTCTTTTCAAACAATTTAGATGTTATTTGTTTTCATTTTAACTAGAAAAAATTTTACAATTTAACATATTTTAAGGCGTTTTTAACATATTTTTAGGCGCATTTAACATATTTTTAGGCGATTGTTTAAAAATAAATTACAATTATTTCAAAATTGTAAAAAATTGGAAACAAAAGTTATTTTAAAATATAAATTACTTAAAAAAAGGACATTTTGGGAACAATAAACCAATCAAGGTCTGATAATTTAAAGAACTAATTTTTTGGAGGACAAGTTTCTTTTAAAATTTCTTTTGGTAACTTTCCAAACTTCATCCAACGGAAAAAGGTATACAATGAAAAAAAAGACTTTGGGTTAGTGAGATTTTAAATGACTTTTTAATTACAATTTTTATTGTCCTATATTCAATGTCAATTGAAAAACAAAAAAAAAATTTTTAACTTCGTCCTTGTAATTCAAATAGGTTAGGTCTCCTTCAAATTTATCCAATTAAAGTTTTATTTCTAAAATAATTAATTATTTAAATTAAAGGTAAAAGGTTAATTTAAATAACAATAGAAAATTATATTAATTTTATCAAATGAAATATTTAATTATATTTAAAATTTTAAAATTTTTGTTTTTTAAAAATTGCGTAAATATTTAATTAAAATTTATATATTTTGAAGAAACCATACTTAATGCAAGAAAAAAAGGTTTTCCACCAATTTTTTAATAAAGTTGGCATTTGTAATAATATTCTTTCATTTTTATTTTACTCTGAAGGCATTATATATATATATATATAGTGTTTAACCATTTTTGCAATTTCCATTTTAGAAAAACCCCAATTGAAATTCCCAAATACGGTCATTTTAATAATTACTTATGTGACATTAATGATTATTAATTGCTATTGCATATATCTATAGAATTGAAGATAATATAATTAATTATATTAATTAATATAATAATATGTTGGTAATATGAATGCAAAATTCCGTGAAATTAGTACCATTTTCGAAAATGAACTGTAAAATTTTAAAATTTCGAAATCCTTGCTTTGAATAATGGATTTTGTTTTTTTATATTATTTAATTTATTTAAGCAATTTTGGGAAGGACATTTTCTCCTTTTAATAGTTACTAATTTTTAAAATTCGGTGAAAATAAGTACGTGTATGTATATCTTTTTATCTAGGAAACTTATTATACAGGTACAAGGCGAGTACAAGGTAGGGTCTTTTATTTAAATATATGTAAAGAACTTGCTTTCAATACAACACCTTTATTTTCACTAAATATTTTTTTAATTCAATTACTTAAAGCACAAAATAAAGCTAAAATAAAAAAATAAAATAAATATTTTATAAAAAATAATAGAACAAAAATGTTTTATATAATTAAAATAAAAATATAAACCCATGTAATAAAAATTAAGTTTATAACATACATAGTTTAAATACAAAGATATTAAAACAAAACAAAACATTATCCAAGGTAAGTGAATAAGGTTAAAAATTGTTATGTCCTTCGTAAATTAACTTTGAACACATAAAAAAAACAAAAAAAAAAATAAAAAAGAATCTTTTTTTCAATATATACTTTTATTAAAGTAATACTGGCCCCCTAAAATGTAGAAAATAAAAAAATTAAGGTAGATCTTGGGAATTTGTTATTGTGTTAATATAAAAGTAAATTGCTGGTATAAGAAACAGTTCTTTTAATGTTTCAAAACTTGTAAGCTTAAAATGTTGAAAATTTTCATTAACCAAAAATGCATGGTAGATCTTTTGCATTTAAAAGTGTTTTAGTATAAAAGTAAATTGCTGATATGTTGACAGTTCTTTTTTCAGATAGTCTTAATCCAGCAATTTACTTTTATATTAACACAGTAACAAATTCCCAAGATCTACCTTCAATTTTTTATTTTCTACATTTTAGGGGGCCAGTACTACTTTAATAAAAGTATATATTGAAGAAAAGATTTTTTTTTATTTAATTTATTCACTAACTGACAGAATGAAAAATAAAGCCATAGACACAGGCAAGTTCATTTAAAAGTATATAAAAATAGATAATCTTTTATTTAACATATAATGGTACAACATTAAAATTTGTGTAACTCAAACTAATATTTTTTGTTATATACTAATATTTATATTTTATTTAAACATCCCATATTCTTTTTTTTTTAATTGTTTTTTTTTGCCTTTGGGGTGACTTAAGTTTTAACATTTCTTTTTAAATTGTATGTTAGTTGAATTTTGAAAGATAAGTGAGTATGAAAATGTTGTGATACTCTGTTACATGGTGTAACATTTATAAATCAACTTATTTTACAGTGCACTTTTGCAAACTAAATTTAAAAGATGAAATGACATGTCTTAAAGTATCTTAAGTTGTATATGATAAGTTTTTTATAAATTTTTTTTTATACAATTATAAATGAAAGTTTTAAAAAATTATAAATGTTGCGAATGTTGTGAAAAATGTTTTAAAAAGGTGAAAGAATACAAAAGGTGTTTCCTAATTAAATACACTACTGCATACTACAGCATAGATATTTATGAGTAGATACATTTTGTGTAAGTGAGCTAAGCTAGGCTTCTCTAGTTTCCAAAATATGGAGGTTTAAATGAAGTTAAATAATTTTTTTAGTTTTCATAATTTTACTCTTAACTCTGTTTCTAGACTACTTATGAAATTTGTTAAAATGTATTCGAAAGCTTAAGAAATCTTTTGTCATTTTTTATCTTCTTTATTTTTTTTTATGTTTTACAGTTTCAAAACTGCGACTATGTAAATTTAAAAAATGTTGAAATTTTAACAATTTTTTTTATGAAAAAACCACATTTTTTTTTTCTGTTTTTTTGTTTAATTTTTTATCTACTTATAAGTATGGATGCAGTGGTATATAGCAGTGCATTTAATTAAGAAACACTCTGTATAGGTTTATAAGTGATATTATTAGTTCCTTAAATTTGTTTTATTAGTAACTTATTTTAATAATCTTTTATTTTTTACTTGTATATACTTAATAATTTAAATAATATATCAATTTAAATTAATTTGTACAGCCTCCAGCTTGTAAAGCATTAAATGATCTGTTATCCTAAACATTTGTACTTTTTAAAATTTAAATTAAATTATAAAATAAATTTAAATAAAAAACAAAATTAATTAATTTAATTTAACTATTCTTATTTAAATATTTGTAAAATGACGTCACTGACCAATTTCACAGAAAATATTATAAAATTAGTTTAACACTTTAATATACCCTAACATAAATAGTAAGAGTCGTCACTGATAATTATTATAAATATCCACTATCTTGAATGTTTTTAACAGTTTTTTTACGTCTTATTTTACCGTTGACGTTCCAATTCAAATTTTCAATAGTTTTTTTTTTTTTTTGAAATCTTAAAATATAAATAATAGAAATTATATTTTTAATTATAAAAACATACAGTAGTATTTTATTTTATTTTTATATAATTTTATTTTTAATAATAAAAAATTCACAATAAATTTGAAGCGTTATTATAACGGACTTTTTTTTTTTTTGTTTCAATTGCGCACAAACACTTATTCAGTTTTAATTAATATTTTTATTTCTTTTGCTAAATATTCACTTATACATATATTTTATGAATATTTAATATATAAATTTTTTTATTTTCAATTTTATATTTAATTTTTTTTATTTTATAAAATTATTTTTTATTGTTTTTAATTTTAATAGAGAATTTATTTAGTAACATTTACCGGATTTGATATATCAATTAACGTATTTTTAATATTGTATTTAAATATTTAATATTTAACGCGTATTTTCAATATTTATAGATACAGTTATAGATTAATTAAACGCATAACAGTTCTTTTATACTTAAAAATACCGTTACTAAATCGATCCGTTAAAACCTTCACACTGTATCTAAACCCGACGACATTTGAACTAAAACTGAATATAATACAATAATTTTTAGTAACCGTTATTTGAAATATTTTTATACAAAACTGTTATACATATGTATATATATATGTATATAGAAAAATAATAAATAAAAACAATAAATTTTTTTTTCAAATATGTCTTCTCGTTGCTTTATCATTAATTCTTTTGAATTGTATATTTTTCTAAGTATAAGAGTCTTTTAAATTGGACCATATACAAAAAAACAAAAAATAGAATAACGGTAAACATCTGATTTTGGTAAAAAAATTAATTTTGAGTTTGCGCATTTATTACCGTTATGTGCATTAATATAAACAATTTATTAAAAAAATTATTTTGATTTCTTTTTTTGTTTATAAACAAATACCATGCTGTCAAGCTGTACTTTTAACTGTTTAAATATTTAATTATATAACGGTTATTTTGTTTTTTGAAAATTTCATATTTATGTATTGGTTTTAGCTTTTTCGAAAAACTTTAAAGCTTTTTTGAATAATTAAGAGAGAATTATTTTTTTTAAGCTTAAAGTTAAAAACAGTTAAAAGTTTGTTTCAATAAAGAGAAAAATATATTTTCAAAGTTTTTAAAAGCTTTTACATAAAAATAAGCTTTTTCAATTTGAAGTTTTTTTGAATCTTTAAATAATAACCGTTTTAAAACTTTTACAACGTAAATTTAAACTGACAGTTTTTTTATAAATGGATGGAGCTTTATCATCAAACTTTTAGAGTAAAGTTGTGGAATTTCTAAACCTTTTGGATTTCAGAAATAAGTTAAAGTTGAACTCGACCTAACTCAACTCTATTGTTGTGAATTTTTGTATATATAACAACACGCACATTTTTACATATATTTAAAAACAAGATTGTAAATTACCTGTTGGTGACATAATCAATGTGTAACGTCTGCTTTATGCTTGAAATATGGCAGAAGAATGTATTTTTGATTTTTCCTTTCCATTGTTTATGGTTTTTTTTTTAATTTATGAAATAAAGGAATTTTATAACAGTACAGGAGTTATAAAATTGTAAAAAAAAAAGGATAATAGCTTCAGTTTTTTTTTCTTCAACTTTTTTTAGAGTAATAAAAAAATTCCATTAAAGTTTACTATTAAAAAAAACAAAAAAAAAGAAGAATATAACTATGGTTGCTTTATAAAATCAAAAGGAAATCATCAAGGTTATTTTTATAAATATATGTATGTTTATATGTAAATTTTTTGTAGTTAAATATTAAAAAAAAAAAAATTATTAAAACATAACTGTTTTAAATACTAAATTATGCAGGTAGATATAGATCATTAAGAAATTTATTTACCATATAAAAATGGTATGATGAATTTTTGAATTATTTTAAGTTTATTTTTAGATTTTTTTTACTTCTATTTGTATCTAAAGATATTAAAGGATTTTTAGTTGTGGTTTTAAAGGATTTTAGATAATATTAAAGGCTTTAACAAATTATTTTAAATTTATGTTCGATATTATAATTATTTTTCAAAACTATTTTAATTCTAATAACATTGTTCTATAGAAGAAATGAATTATAAAAATTATTTAAAAATAGAATTTTAATTTAAAAATAAAATATAATACACATATGTATAAAAAGTAAACCACAATTTTTTATTTATATAATTATTTTAAATAAATTAAAATTTTATATTATTTTTAATTTAAATAAATATGTATTGATTGAATAAACATATATTTAATAAAAGTAATTGAAATATTATTAATTATATAATTAAAATTAATGGTTTATAAATAAATTGATTAATTATCAATTTTTTTGTTTTATTTTTATTAATTACTTTATTAAATAAAATAAAAATTTTGAATTTTATACCATCAGATAATTAGATAGAATGTTCAGTTAATCAGTTCATTCTAAATTTAGTTATTAAAGTTTAAATATTTCACTTTTAAATTCCTTAGTTCCTGTTATAAAACGTATTTTAAAATTACGGTAAAAGGTGGGTATATGCAATAAGGCCAAATGAAATAAAGCCAATTAACTTTATTTCATTATAATATTTGAAATAAAGCCAAAAAATTAGTTTTTAAATTTTGGTCTTATTTCAATATGAAAAATTGAAATAAAGTCAATTTGATTTTGTTTTTTTTTATTTTTCAGAAATTTTGTGAAGTTACATTTGTTATTGGTTGTACTGAAAAGCTGGGCTGAACGTTTTTTCCAGAATATTTGTGTATATATGTACGTAAGATTCTGAATTGGAATGGATTTTAGAGTTGGATTCAAAATCAGGGTATTCTCCTTTTACAGACTATTTTTATTTATATATATATATATATATATATATATATATAGACTCGGATTCAAATCAGGATTGTCGATTTCCCAGAGTATTTATATATGTGTATATGTGGAATTATGAATTAAGAGACATTTTAAAACTGAATTCAAAATCAGGGTATTCCTTTTTGCCAAAATTTTTATGTACTAAAAAATCCCTCCTGATTCAGAAAAAGCTACAGTACTAATTTTGATTTATCTCATGTTTAAAATATTTTGGGCTTTATATCTTTATAATTTTTGGTTTTATTTCTTTTTCAAAAATTTGTAAAATTGAAATAAAGCCGAACGTTATGAATTATGATTTTGGTTTTATTTCAAATGTGATATGATTTAAAAACGTATAATTTGGCTTTTTTTCATTTGGCCTTATTGCATGTACCTTAAAAGTTAACTTTCAACAGGGAAATTAAAACTTTTTAAATGATGTTGTACAATATTTGTTTTTTATTTAACAAAAAGTGGTACTCGATAGAAACTTCAAAAAATTTTGAATAAATTTTAAAGAAGAAAATTTCATTGGAAACTCTGAAATCAGTTTTTTTTATAAAAAGTTTTTTTAGCAAATTAATTATGGTTTATAAAAATAAAAAAGTTATCCATCATAAAAGTTAGTAGTATTTAATAATATTCAAAACCAAATTTCACAAAATAAAGTTTTAAGTTTTACAAATTACGTAACTTTTCAGTGCAATTTTAAATAATCAAAAATTACTTATTTTTTCGAAACTATTAAATGGTAAGAATTATAAACATTTAAAAATTTTTAATCTTCTTAAAATAATCCTTAAAAAAATTAATTTTTATAATAAATAATTTAAAAAAAAAAAATATAATATGTACAATATTATTAGGACCCCAATTACGAAACATTTTAATTGACATTGTACATGGAACAAAAATTTGTCAATTAACAAGGATAGATAAATTAAACGCATGTATTAAATGAAAATGTTCAATGTTTTTATTTAAAAAGTTTTTCAGTATCTCTTAGTTTTTTGAACATGGAAGTATTTTTATTTGTTCTAAAAAATAGCTCTGCGAAAAAAGTGCCTAAAGCAAAAATGAAAAACTTCTACAATTTTTGGTACTTTTTTCATATGCAAAAAGTTCCAAAAACACAATTTTTAAGAAGTCCCTAAAATAAAGAAAAACTTTTAGCAGGCTTGGGAACTTATTTTACACATGAAATAGTTTTCAAAGTTTCATATACATTTTAGATACTTTTTTCATATTAGTTTTTGGGGACTTTTTTCATACAGCCGTCGAAAATATTAATTTTAAATAAAAATATAAACTTATATAAATTTTTAAAGAAAAGTAGGTTGTGCTATAGCAAGTTTAATAACTTTAGAAAATAGATAGCCAAAAGTGTATCTTTATTAGTTGAATGATAAATTGGTTTTTCTCCAGCTCTTGATTTCTTAAATTAAAGAACTTTCTTGGGGTGCACAACGGGCCGCAAGGCCTAGGTGTTAGGGAGACTTACTTTCCCCCCCGTCTAGACAATAATAACAACAACAACAAAGAACTTTTTTTAACTCTACCCAAAAATTAGTTCTTAAGCTGATTATTGAAAAGCGCATACACAATCAAACTTCATTGAATTATGATTTTTTAAATGAACAATGACAATGAAAAAGAATCGCGAATGATACACTATTATTTCTATAAGTGTTTTTCAAATGTCTTATAATAAATTTGTTTTTCTCCAGCTCCTGATTTCTTAAATTACAGAACTTTAAAAACAAACTTTTGAGAAACTAATAGTGATAAACTTGAACGAAATTATGTTTAGATTAATTCAAGATCAGAGCCTTATTGAACTTATCAGCCACTTATCAGTTATTAGATTCTAATTTTTTTGATAAATGATGATTTTTACAAATAAAAGTTTTAGAGGGTAACTATAAGAAGTCATTAGTAACAAGGGGTTGAAGTAATATAGCCCAGGTATTTCAGAAAGAATGACAAGAGGATTAAAATCCGACTTCAAAACTTCGGAAAAGAATAAAGCTTCAGCCAGTATTAGAAGAAAAAATTATTATTAATTATAAAGTAAGAGTTTAAAAAATTGCTTAAAATCTCAGTTAAACAAAATTCTAGGACTAAATTTCATAAAAAAAGTAACTTTAAATATAAAAAAAGATTTTTTAATTATTTCAGAAAATAATATAAATTTTAATTAAATAGCGAAAATAAACCAAAAATTAAATATTAATACAATTAATATAAAATTATGCACATTTGATTTTAAATGACATAAAATTTTTATTTAATAAACTTTTTCTCAAAGTTGAAAGGTCTAAAAAAACCGCCAAGTAAAAAATTTAATTATGATGAGCTCTATCAGAAAAAACCTATTCAGGCATTAATTATTTATTTAGGTTTTGAAAAAATTTAATAGTCTTTTGAAATATAATTTTATACTTCTCAATTTTTTTGAATTAATATTAAATTAATTCAAAGTTTAGTATTAAAAAAAAAACTGTTAACCACTAGTAAAAAAGTTTCTGTTCTATGGTCTTGTCAAAGGAAAAATTTATAATTTCGAAAAAATAAATAAAGTTTATAATTTATTACAATATTCTTTTAGTAGCACAGTATTAGTTTTTTTTTTATGTATAAATTATTAAATAGATCATTTTATAAGTGTTTCGGATTTAAATTAACTTGAAACAAAATACTAGATTTTACCAGGGAACGTCAGGTGTTGCAACGAACGTAACTATAGGGAAACGATTTAATTCGTCTCCCGGCTCTTGCATCGAAAAATAAATTCCTGAGATATCCTGGAGCAGTTTATAATTATATTCAAATTCAACACTAGGCAAAGGAATAAACATACCATTGCCTTGTATATTATTTTAACAGGCCACAATATGAAAAATGTGTATAATATTAACATTGTAACCGACTATAAAATCGGAATATTTTCAACAGCTACATTAATTATTTTGTTAATTATGGACACCACACGATCTACGTTTGACTTCTCGCCATCTGCGAACAAGTTCTCGCATGCGCCACCGTAAACTGGCTGTCCATAGCAGAATATCCAAGATTGTTTTGAAACTGATTATGAAAACCCTTCTAATTATATTTTAAATGCAATATTGTTGAAATTATGCCGTGGATTTTAGAGTTGATCATGATATCAGTTTTTGCACTTTATACATATTTTGGAAAACATGGTTAACGTTGAACAAGTGGAATGTTAACTTATAAATTCAAAAGTCTGATGGACTTTTGATTCACTTCTTAGAAGAGAGAGAAGTCCCATCGATAATTACATTAGGAAGTCGGAAATCCTTTGGGTCTTCTAACTTATTACACGCTATTAGTTCCATGGGACTTCTGACACATCACCATTTAATAGTAATATTGATTTTTTGAAAATAATTCAAATTTACTAATAATCTAAATTCAAAATTTTGTTTAGTATATATACATTAATATATTAATTAAATTCTATTAATTTTAACTTTAAATTAGTTTTAAATGTAACTTTAAACAATTCTGTAATTTACTTTGTACAAATTATGATCTATTGTGTTTTATATTATTACACACATATATATATATATACATTTGTATCTATTGAAAATTTATTTTCATTTAAAGAACAAAGAAAATCTTTAAGTTAATATTAATTTAATATTTATTGATTTTATATAAAAGTTTATAATATTTCTAGAAAAAAAAAAATATAAAAAAAAAACAAAACAGGATATAACAATACAGGATATACAATATTTAATTAATAATTGATATTAAATAAGTGTTCAATATTATATTGTAAAATGTTGTGATGTCATAACCAAACATTTTATTTTTCTTTATCTTTTATTAAATATTATACGGGAAGTATATAATCTGATAACTCCTCATGTTAATAACATTATTACATTCTTTTATTTATAAATGTACTATATATGTTTCAATATATGTTATATATATATTAAAGAATATTTACATATAAAAAAATCCATGTACAACTTGTATAGTTGTATACCATAGTAAAACTGGATAAGAATAAATTCAAAAAAAAAAAAACTTGATTCTATTAAAATTTTAAAAAGAAAGATAAGTTGATTCAATGAACAATTGTGAATTCTCCTATGAAATATTTTTTTAATTCACAATGATTCGTTTTAAATTTTTCTCTAATTTTGAATAATAAAATAAATAGATTTAATAATTTGTTGTAATATTTTAAGATTTAGTTGTAATAATTTAAGATTTAAAAAGAGATTAAGGTGAACTAATAAAATTCGTAAATATTTATATGTGATTTAAAAATGCGTTCCGAAAACTTAATTCTCCCTTAAAACTCTAATAGAACTGGTTATCCTCCTCCGTTACAATTTAATGCAAATTTTAAGAAATCTAAGTTGTATTTAAAACGTCCACAATTTGATAACGTCTAATTTAATTTAATTTTAAAATATCTAATTGATATCCCGTTAATTGAAGCAACTTTCAAATAGAATTAAGTTCCAAAATTCTAAGTATAGCGTTAATGCGGCTCAGTCATAAAATACTGAAATTATGTGAATGTTGATGCCCCTTTTAAGTCAGTTGTTGGATATTTACAAGTATAAGCTTAAGTTATATTATATAATACCTTAAAGTATTGTCATTTAATATTCAAATGAATGTTACCAGGGTAAACATTAATCTTGTTACTCATTTAAGTAATATTTTTTTGTAATTTAAATAAAATGTATTACAAAAACTGTAAGTATAAGTATAAGGTGTTTTAGTGGAAAATTGAGTTTTAAAATAATTTTCCAAAATGCTTTAAACATTTGTAACTTTTGGACATAAAAATGTTGTTTCAAATTTCAAAAGATCAAATTTTTTATAAAATCTTTAAATTAAAAATCTAAAACAAGGTTTGATCAAATTTGATTTGCCCTGTCTTGCCTTTTTTGCGCATTTGCCGTTTGTTTTATCTCCAATTTTTAGTTTATAATCGATAAGAATCTTAGTTTGGACACCCTGTATTTATAAGGATTAGCTCTGTACTAATCTAATCTAATAATTTGTCTTTGTCTTTGTACCAATATTTATAATTTTAAATTTACTAATGTTATTATAACATATATTGTGGGACACCCTGTATTTATTATTAGACATTGATATGCCTTTTTACTTATCTTTATAATTTAATAATTTTTATAATTCCTTGTACGTTTAAAAAATATTAAAAGAAATTTTTATATGGTACTTATATACATACCCTGGTAGGTACTCATATACATACCCATACACAAGCTAATATATTTATATGTTGAAACAAGATTATTAATTTTTCTATTACTTTCATACACATACACATATATATATAATTTTATATTGAAAGTTTTACTTTGATCTGAAGTACCACCAAAAGAGAATTAAATTATTAGTAACTACAAGTATATAAAAAAAAAATGAGATAATTTAATTTTTCTTCGATTATATTTTTATTGGATATCCTTAAAATTATTATTATTTTTTTTTATTTTTATCACTGTATTTAAGTTCTATACATACACATGTTTATACAAACCACATATGACACATGAGTTTACAAAATAATTTATAACTGAAGATTGAAAGGGACTAAAAAAAAAAAAAAAAAATTTACCATGTAACAAAAAAAAAGAGACAAAAAATATGAAATAAAAAAATAAATAATTTTAGATGTCCTGTTGTTAAGTCATGCCTGTTGTTTTTGTTGTTTTATTATTATTGTTATTATTATTAATTACAATATGAATATAAGGAACTTGGACAATAAATATCAAGGACAATTTAATAAAATTTAATTCAAATGTGAATTATCCTTTTATTTTTATTTATTTTATACAAAAAAGAATTTCAGTACTTAATGTGAACTGATGTGTTTCTTACCATGAAGGTTTTTTGTTTTTTTATTGTGAATCTTTTTGTAATTTTGTGTGCAGCGTTTTGTCAAGTTTAAGAGTAACTTTAAAATGGATTTTTAGTTATAATTTACAATAAAAATAACAAAAAAACATAAATAAAATTCAAGGATATTATAAAAATTATTTAAAAAATTTAAAGAAAATACTTAAATATTTTTAAAAAAGTTAAAATTAATCAATAAATGCTGTAAGTTTTAAAAATAATCAAAGGTTTTTGCAAAAGGACATTTCAAGAAATAAATGATCTGAAATATGTTTTGGGTGTCCTTTTCTTTAAGGAGGACCTATGTAATTAAGAAAAGGCTGTTAACTTCTATATTCACGTTTATCTTTGGATATACAGAAAATTTTTAATTTTTTAGTTTCTAAGTTTTCGGGTAAAAGTAATTTTTGAATTTTTTTCTGAGAAACCTTATGTTAATTCACAAAGTTTTTTCGTATCCTTGATTGTTCAGATTCTGGAAATTAAAATTGTGATTTGAATTAAAATTTCGTAATCTTCTCAGAATATCCATGAATATGAAAAAGTTCTGAGAAATCAATAGGCATTACCACTTAATTTTTTAATTTTTAAGCCTTAGTAATTAAAAAAAGCTGTTGCATTTTGAGTCCGGTTTTTCTACACTACTTACTCAAGAATAATTTGGACAGGTAATCAAAGTTACAGGTGTGTAAAAATAGTGAATTCTTAGTTTTTAACCTGGTATAAAACTTAATAAAATTTATAATACAAAACTTATAGGTCCTTAAAGGCACCAGATACAAAAATATTTTCGAAGTGGACTCATACTAATTTCAAATATTCTTGTTACAACAACTAAATTATATGTGCCTTCCAACTTAGTAAACATGCATACCCCTACGGATGTAGATTCGTAATGTAGGTAGGTTGGTTGTACCTTGTACCAAAATTGGTTTAAATTCTAAATTTATTCATAATTAGGATTTTATTAATTTATTTCAAAATGTGTATTTTTTAAACTTTCTGGAAGAACACACAGACTGGCAAACAAAATCTAAATACAAGGACCATTTTTTTTGAAATTTTTCGAAAATATCCTTAAAAAAGGAAAAGTATAAAATATAATAAGAAACCACTAAACATAATTAAATAAAATTATTTAAGGTATCATTTAAGATTCCTTGTAATTAATAGTACTATCAATTATAAGTGGGGTTTAATTAATTATACTTACAATAGTTTTTGATCTTTTGAATTTTCTCCTAATTTTTGGAATTAAAATATTTACAAATGATTTTTTACTTACATTTAAACAGCAAATAAATTTTTATAAATAAACTGTTCTTACCTGTAAAAATAAAAAAATAAATTTTTAATTAAATTTGTTCAAAATGATTAATTAAATAATAAAATTGTTTATTTATATGTTATTTAGATCAAAACTCTTTTATATTTTCTGTTGTTCACCTCTTCAATTTTATATGAGTAAATTAAAAAGTATTCTAGGTTGAGAATTACTTGAAAGCTGCATACGCAACATTCCATATCAAGTTTCATAAATATTCGACCTTGAAAATTTATCTAGGGTTTTTTTTAACCCATAAAAAGGGTTCGTAGCTTATTTTTTTTATATATTTTTTAAACCCATGAACGTCGCTAACTATTTATATATCCCCGTCGCTAACTGTTTTCAAACTAAAGTGTATGTCCAATAAAAGTTATTGAAAGCCTCAACCCCGTAGAAAGGAAGTGTCAAGACAAGAATATATCAAAAAAATATTTCTAAATTACACAGACAAATTTTTATAATTCGTCGAACGAATATTAAAAATAAAAAAAAATAAAAAAAAAATATTTTTTTCAATATATACCTACTTTTATTAAAGTAGTACTAGCCCCTAAAATGTAGAAAATAAAAAAATGAAGGTAGATCTTTGGAATTTATTACTGTTTTAATATAAAAGTAAATTGCTAGCACAAGAAACAGTTCTTTTAATGTTTGAAAACTTTTAAGCTTAAAATATTGAAAATTTTCAGTAACCAAAAATTGATGGTAGATCTTTTGCATTTAAAAGTGTTTTAGTATAAAAGCAAATTGCTGAAATACAGTTCTTCTTTCAGTTAATCTTAGTCCAGCAGGACTAACCACTGAACCATACAATTTTTATAAATTTATTGTCAGATTTCTAATATAAATTTATCCCTAACTGACATAATGAAAAATAAAGCTATAGACACAGGCAAGTTCATATAAAAGTATATATAATAAATAAATCACTAGTATTTTAAGTGAATTTAACTTTAACTTAAATTTTTAAAATTATTGTAGAAATTTAAAAACGAGTAATGCAGGTAACTTGCACCCAATCTACAATTTATTAATATTTTTAATTAATATATAATTTTAAAAAACTAATTCAATTTTACAAATTGTTAAATTCTAAGAAATAGAAAGATTATTGTATCTTTAGCTACTCAAAATAATTTGTTTAATCGATTTTAGCTCTTTTCTAATAATTTGAGCGTATTTATTTACATGTAAATCCATTTCTTATTTAATTACAATTTATTAGGGATTAACTAAAGCCGAACCACTTAATAAATAACTTTTTCAAGGGTTTAATAAGACTAGACACTAAATTGCAGCATCATAGAAACTTTTAAAAGATCAAAGATCTTATAATAAAAAGCTGTACAATTAATATTTTATACAATCTAGACATTCTATTCTATAATTTTAAAATAGACAAATTCTCTTCTCTTTCATTACTCATTTTAATAAACTTATTCTAAAATTGATTACTTTGTTGAGTAAAATATAATATAAAGTAAAGAAAAACTAATTTCAATCAGTAGTATAATTAACTAACTTTACTTAGTCACTTAAAGTGGTTGTAGCGCTGCATAATCTGCGGATTAAATTACAAAATTATGATTATACTTTTACTATTACTATTCATATCAACTCTTTTATGTTTAATACATTGGAAAACATTAAAAGATGTTGAAAAATTAATAGATATACCGGGTCCAGAAAAAAGTGTCGTAATTCTTGGTAATTTATACAATTTTATAAATGATGATATTAAACGTATACAAGAACGTACAATTGAATATTTTCAAAGATATGGTGACACATATAAATTATATAGTTCATGGCAACAAATAATTATGACATGTAGTCCAAAATTTGTTGAAGACCTACTGACATGTACAAATAAAAATTTATCAAAAAATTATCTGTATTCGTTGTTGCAAAATTGGTTGGCAGAAGGTCTTTTAATGTCAACAGATCATAAATGGCATAATCGTAGAAAAATTATAACACCAGCATTTCATTTTAAAATTTTGGAAAGTTTTATACCTGTATTTGAACAACAGGGTGATATATTAGTAAATAATATAAAAAAATTAAATTTGAAAGAAAATGATGCATATAATATACATGAATTTATAGCACATGTTACATTAGATACAATTGCAGAAACATCAATGGGTATTAAACCAAATTCTCAAATAAATAATGATTGTGTATACACCAAAGCAGTTGAAGAGTAAAAATTAAAAAATAGTTATTGTGAATTTAATTAATTGTGAATTAATATTTTAGTTTATCACAGAATATATCATTGCGTTTTATACGTTTCTATTGGAGAAACGATTTTTTATGTTATTTTTTTAACAATTCACTGCTGAAGGAATACAATAGAATTGTAAAAATTTTACATAATTTCACTGAAAAAACCATCATTGAACGTCGGGAACTCCTTAAAAGTTCTTTGGAGCATGAAAAAAGCAAAGAAGGTACATAATTAAAAATTGTTTTGAAAATAAATTTAATTAATTTCTTGGTTTTCAATTTAACACATTAAATTAAAATAATTAATTAAATTTCAATTTTAAATTTAATTTAATTGTAGTAGAAATTAATGAGTTTGGTCAGAAAAGACGAATGGTATTTTTAGATATACTTTTGCAGTCTACAATAGATGGAAAACCACTTACAAATTTAGATATAAGAGAAGAAGTTGATACATTTATGTTTGAAGGTAAAAAAAAATTCCATTGAACTTAATTTATATTTATATATATATATAAACCATCTTATATAGGTCATGATACAACAACTGCTGGTTTATGTTTTACACTATTTCTCATTTCAAGACACAAAACAGTACAGGATAAAATTTTTAAAGAAATTATTGAAGTTTTTGGAACAGATAAAACAAAATCAATTAATTATAATGATATACAAGAATTAAAATATTTAGATTTAGTTATAAAAGAATCTTTGAGAATGCATCCACCAGTTTCAGTAATTGGAAGAACTATAACAGAAGATTCGAATATAGGTAAAAATAAACACTATTGTGAATTTAATAGAAATTTTTTCTTTTTCTGAAATTCTAATTCCACTTTTAGATGGTCATTTGATTCCAAAAGGAACTGAAGTGGTAATACATATACAACATATGATGAGAAATCCGCACATATTTGAGAAACCAAATGAATTTATACCGGAACGACATTGTACAAGTGTTGATTCAAATTTAAATCCATTTGCATATATTCCATTTAGTGCTGGTCCACGAAATTGTATTGGTCAAAAATATGCAATGCTAGAAATGAAAAGTGTTATAACAAAAGTTTTACGAAATTTTGAGCTATTACCGAATGGACCAGATATAAAACCATTGATTGGTATTATATTAAAATCAGAAACTGGATTTCATATGGGTTTTAAAGCCAGAAATTATACATAAAATCTAAAAAACAAATAATTTTAATTTGAAATTAAATTTTTTAATTTAACAAGTTATTAAAATCATAGTTAAAATTGATATAATTTTTTTTTTTTAGTTCAAAGTTTAACAGCTTTAACTGATTTTGAATATACATATGATTCGAATAATTATAAATTCAAAGGTAAAATATATGTTATATTCAATAATTTTTATATTATAAATATTGAATATATTTTTGTTACTATTAAGTTTTTAAAATGTAAATAAATAATAAAATTTGAAATAAAGTTTAAATTTTTATTAAATTTTTTTTTATAACATTGAAAAAACTTGTCTAGCTCATATCAATTCACTTATAAAAACTTATCATTTTATAAAAAACGAGGAAGAGTGTAGTAGAGCAGACTGTGTCAACTCTGGGATACCCGTATGACCGTAACATATACATTATATCATCCGGTTAATTACTTTTGGCAAAATTTCAAACATTCAGCTTTATTAGGTGTAGAGTAAAGCTCATATAAAAGAAGGAGTTGTATGGCAGCTACTCGAACCCTCTGCAGTAGACCAACCAAATTTTGCAGTAACTTTGGTTATTATACTAAACTATTTTTGGCAAAATTTCAGACACGCAGCTTCTATAGGTATAGAGTAATGCTCATATAAAATTAGAAGTTGTATGGCAGGTACTCGAACCCGTGGACCAAAATGGCTGGATAATAACGATTCTGGTTTTTGCATAAAAACGAATTTGTGAAAATTTCATAATCCTAGCTCCTTTACTTTTTGAGTTATCGTGATGGCGGACGGACTGACGGACATACATAACTAAATCGATTTATTTTTCGATTCTGATCCGATCCATACACTTGAGTTTATATCTACCCCTCCTCCTTCTCTGCGTTACAAACGTAATGGCAAATTTATTATACCCTTGGACTATATAGTCATACGGGTATAATGATTTGAAAATAAAAAGCTTTTTTCTTAAATAGCTTTTTGTATATACAACATATAGCTTTTATACTGTGTATATTTAATATACATTAATAACACCTATCAGCTGTAATCAGTCGACTTGAAAAGTCAAACATGAAAAAAAAACAAAAACAAATATAAGAGAAAGAGAAAGGGAGGTTGAAATGGTTCAAAAATAACTGACTGATAAGCGATTAAATTACAAGATTATTTAGAGAAATTTATGTATTAAATAAATAATAATTGATTGCTTGTATAAAATTATTAGTCTGATTCATTATTATGTTAATACTTTTGTTGAAATATTTTATTAGTTATTGAAACTTGATTGTAATTGGTAATTGTTTTAAAAAAAAATAATTTTATTATATTATTATGTAAATTATGTGTAAAAGAAAGCTTTTTAATTAACGATTTAAAAGTAATGACGCGATTAGCGTATTATTTATTATTTATTAATGCATTTATGAATTTAAATAATGAACAATTTTTAAAAGTAATGTTACAAAATGAAACGGTTGTAAAACAGTAATATAATTTACTACTATGTAAGTAATTAAAATATATCTTATATAGAAATGTTGCGGTGTATCGTGCCAATTGGCAATTTACAAATTGTTAATAATAAAATATCTTGTAAAATATTACAGTTTTGTTTAGATATTAATTAAATAACGAATAGAATATCGTGTGTCAACTCTGGGGTACGAAGCAAAATTTCATAGCGAAGTCAAAAAAATTTTTCTTAATTATACAGACTGATTTCTATAATTCGTCGAATGAATATTCAAAATAAATAAATCACTAGTATTTTAAGTGAATTTAACTTTAACTTAAATTTTTAAAATTTTTGTAGAAATTTTTAAAACGAGTAATGCAGGTGCACTTATACATGTGCACTTATACACAATCTACAATTTATTAATATTTTTAATTAACATATAATTTAAAAAATTAATCAATATTACAAATTGTTAAAATCTAAGAAAGATTATTGTATCTTAATCTACTGAAAATAATTTGTTTTTATTTTAACAGTTTTTAGCTCTGTTGTAATAATTTGAGCGTATTTATTTACATGTAAATCCATTTCTTATTTAATTACAATTTATTAGGGATTAACTAAAGGCGAACCACTTAATAAATAACTTTTCCAAGGGTTTAATAAAACTAGACATTAAATTGCAACATCATAGAAACTTTTAAAAGATCAAAGATATTTTAATAAAAAGCTGTACAATTAATATTTTATACAATCTAGACATTCTATTCTAATTTTAAAATAGACAAATTCTCTTCTCTCTCTATACTCATTTCAATAAACTTATTCTAAAATTGATTACTTTGTTGAGTGAAATATAATATAAATTAAAGAAAAACCAATTTCAATCAGTAGTATAATTAACTAACTTTACTTAGTCACTTAAAGTGATTTGAGCGCTGCATAATCTGCGGATTAAATTACAAAATTATGATTATACTTTTACTTTTACTATTCATATCAACTCTTTTATGTTTAATACATTGGAAAACATTAAAAGATGTTGAAAAATTAATAGATATACCGGGTCCAGAAAAAAGTGTCGTAATTCTTGGTAATTTATACAATTTTATAAATGATGATATTAAACGTATACAAGAACGTACAATTGAATATTTTCAAAGATATGGTGACACATATAAATTATATAGTTCATGGCAACAAATAATTGTGACATGTAGTCCAAAATTTGTTGAAGACCTACTGACATGTACAAATAAAAATTTATCAAAAAATTCTCTGTATTCATTATTGCAAAATTGGTTGGCAGAAGGTCTTTTAATGTCAACAGATCATAAATGGCATAATCGTAGAAAAATTATAACACCAGCATTTCATTTTAAAATTTTGGAAAGTTTTATACCTGTATTTGAACAACAGGGTGATATATTAGTAAATAATATAAAAAAATTAAATTTGAAAGAAAATGATGCATATAATATACATGAATTTATAGCACATGTTACATTAGATACAATTGCAGAAACATCAATGGGTATTAAACCAAATTCTCAAATAAATAATGATTGTGTATACACCAAAGCAGTTGAAGAGTAAAAATTATTTTGTTATTGTGAATTTAATTAATTGTGAATTAATATTTTAGTTTATCACAGAATATATCGATGCGTTTTATTCGTTTCTATTGGAGAATCGATTTTTTATGTTATTTTTTTAATAATTCATTGCTGAAGGAATACAATAGAATTGTAAAAATTTTACATAATTTCGCTGAAAAGACCATCATTGAACGTCGGGAACTCCTTAAAAGTTCTTTGGAGCATGAAAAAGGATGCAAAGAAGGTACATAATTAAATATTGTTTTGAAAATAAATTTAATTAATTTCTTGTATTTCAATTTAACACATTAAATTAAAATAATTCATTTAATTTCAATTTTAAATTTAATTTAATTGTAGAAGAAATTAATGAGTTTGGTCAGAAAAGACGAATGGTATTTTTAGATATACTTTTGCAGTCTACAATAGATGGAAAACCACTTACAAATTTAGATATAAGAGAAGAAGTTGATACATTTATGTTTGAAGGTAAAAAAAAATTCCATTGAACTTAATTTATATTTATATATATATATAAACCATCTTATATAGGTCATGATACAACAACTGCTGGTTTATGTTTTACACTATTTCTCATTTCAAGACACAAAACAGTACAGGATAAAATTTTTAAAGAAATTATTGAAGTTTTTGGAACAGATAAAACAAAATTAATTAATTATAATGATTTACAAGAATTAAAATATTTAGATTTAGTTATAAAAGAATCTCTGAGAATGCATCCACCAGTTTCAGTAATTGGAAGAACTATAACAGAAAATTCGAACATAGGTACAAATAAACACTATTATGAATTTAGTAGAAAATTAATTTTTTCAAAATTCTAATTGTACTTTTAGATGGTCATTTTATTCCAAAAGGAACTGAAGTCGTAATACATATACAACATATGATGAGAAATCCGCACATTTTTGAGAAACCAAATGAATTTATACCGGAACGACATTGTACAATGGTTGACTCAAATTTAAATCCATTTGCATATATTCCATTTAGTGCTGGTCCACGAAATTGTATTGGTCAAAAATATGCAATGCTAGAAATGAAAAGTGTTATAACAAAAGTTTTACGAAATTTTGAGCTATTACCGAATGGACCAGATATAAAACCATTAATTGGTATTATATTAGAATCAGAAACTGGATTTCATATGGGTTTTAAAGCTAGAAATTATATATAAAATCTAAAAAAAAAATAATTTTAATTTGAAATTAAATTTTTTAATTTAACAAATTATTAAAGCCATAGTTAAAATTGATATAATTTTTTTTTTTTAGTTCAAAGTTTAACAGCTTTAACTGATTTTGAATATACATATGATTCGAATAATTATAAATTCAAAGGTAAAATACATGTTATATTCAATCATTTTTATAATTATAAATATTATTATTATTATTATTTTATTATTATTATTATTATTATTATTATTATTATTATTATTATTATTATTATTATTATTATTATTATTATTATTATTATTATTATTATTATTATTATTATTATTATTATTATTATTATTATTATTATTTTATTATTATTATTAATATATTTGTCTAGAATGAGGTGTAACAAACGCATTCAATTAATTGTGTTTTGTTGGATGTGTTCAATTATTAAAATATAAAATATTAATGTTTTGTTGAATGTGTTTTATTTTGGAAAATAAAATATCATAAATTATCGTAAGCAGGCCAAAAAATATTTTTTTAATTTTTAATAAAAAAAATAAACAAAAAAAAATTTTTTTTAGTTTATGAAAAAATTGATTTCAGTTTTAAAAATCACAGAAGATTTTTTGGGAATTTTAAATAAATAGTAAATCATTTTGGTATTAAAAACTAAGACTATGCTTCACATGAATTTGTAGTAAGTTTTCAATAGTTTCAGTTAAAAACTGAAATAATGGCGAAAGCCAAATGTACGCTTTGATTCGTTGCTTGCTTTTGATTTGGAAAGTAAATGAAGCAAGCAATGTTTCAAAGCAATTTCAAAGCTTCCCTCATCTTATACCTGAAATAAAGCCAAATGAACTGCACCTTAGTAATAAAAGCAAATATATTTTTTTTTACTTAATTAGGTAGGTATAATAAAAAAAAGTCAAAAAAATTAATTTGCATTTGATAATGCAAAACTCAATTCATAATTCAATTTCATGTCTATTGAAATAGGTACATAACTAAACATGTTGAGTAGGTACATTGTAGAATGTTGGCAACATACAAGTATTTCGATTTGAATCTAAACAAAGGTTATGAAACAATATGCAGAGCTTAGTAACATTTTAAAAATATGTCTACATAAAGTTAATAGATAGAGAAATAGATCATTATTGAAACAAAATAAACCTATAAAAAATTTCAAATATTTTAACAAATAAATTTATCAAATTTAAAATTTAAACAGGTACGTAATTGAATAAAAAAAAATTAATTGAAATTAAAAAAAAAAATTCACCTAGAAGGGATTTGAACTAACGACCCCGAAATTTTATCAAATTTAAAACATACAAAAGGTAGACTACATAACTTATTATTCATCTTCAAATTTTTAAGAAACAACAAGAAGTTATATAAGTTATTTTTTTTTGTGTATCAATTACTAGAATCGAAATATAATCTACAAAATGTAACAGTTTCGACTTTATTTAAGAAAATAATATTGATATACTATATATGTACATGTATATAATGAAATTAGAAATAATTCTTATTAGAAAAAGTTTTTCTTTCAATTGACATTCCGTCATTAATTTCGTCATTCATAGTTGTATATATTTTTGTTACTTTTAAGTTTTCAAAATGTAAATAAATAATAAAATTTGAAAAAAAGTTAAAATTTTTATTAAATGTATTTTTATAACATTGAAAAAACTTTCTAGCTCATATCAATTCACCTATAAAAACTTATCACTTTATAAAAATTATTTGAAACAAAAAAAAGCTTTTTTCAAATTATAGCTTTTATACTGTGTATATTAGTAACACCATTCACCAATCAGCTGTAATCAGTCGACTTGAAAAGTCAAACATGAAAAAAAAAAAACAAAAACAAACATAAGAGAAAGAGAAAGGGAGGTTGAAAATGGTTCAAAAATAACTGATTGATAAGCGATTAAATTACAAGATTATTTAGAGAAATTTATGTATTAAATAAATAATAATTTATTGTCTTGTATAAAATTATTAGTCTGATTCATTATTATGTTAATACTTTTGTTGAAATATTTTATTAGTTATTGAAACTTGATTTTAATTGGTAATTGTTTTAAAAAAAAAAATTGTTATTTATATTATTATGTAAATTAATGTGTAAAGGAAAGCTTTTTAATTAGCGATTTAAAAGTAATGACGCGATTAGCGTATTATTTATTATTTATTAATGCATTTATGAATTTAAATAATGAACAATTTTTAAAAGTAATGTTACAAAATGAAACGGTTGTAAAACAGTAATATAATTTACTACTATGTAAGTAATTAAAATATATCTTATATAGAAATGTTGCGGTGTATCGTGCCAATTGGCAATTTACAAATTGTTAATAATAAAATATCTTGTATATAAATATTCCATTTTTGTTTAGATATTAATTAAATAACGAATAGAATATCGTGTGTCAACTCTGGGGTATCTGAAAATAATGAAACAAAATTTCATAAAGAATTCACAATAGTTTTAAAATTTTTACCCGTTTTTTAGGAGTTAATCGAAACTGTTTTATCAGAACAAACCAATATTATAATTAGGTGCTGATTTATCCATAAAACTAAAGTCAAATTTTGGTCCGCCATAAAATTTAACTCTTTTTATTAAAATAATTATATTCAGAATTCAGCATAGCTATGCTCATATAAAAAAAGAAGGTACAGTTATACTTGAACGCGCTGATTGAACTTTTTCAATTTTATAATAACGACGTCTCTTGTCACAAACAGCGTTGCAAATGTAATTACGTATTTAAAATACCCTTAGTACTTTCGGCGTATAATGAAAATTATAAATAATGATTTACTTTACTAGATTCTGTGACGACTCTTGAGTAAATATAATTTAAATTTGAACTTTAGTTCAACAATTTTAAAATGTGAAAATAAAAAAAACTTTTTATGATAAAGTGTTAGTAAATAAAGATTTTTAATTCGATAAACTGTTTTAATGTAATATTTAATAAATAACAAATATAGTAAATCTCAAAATTCTAATTTGTTGTTATAGCGGTATTTCTTTTTTTTAAAAAGATTCCTTAGTATATAGAGCCTGCAGATCGAGAATTCCTTATAGGTTGCCAAAATTTAAATTCCACATTAAGTTTTTGACACTAACATCTTTTAAAAATTCATTTGTATGTAATATATAGCTCTTGAAATTAAACACTGCATAATACTGCTTCTTTTATATGAGCCTTATTCTATTTTATAACTGTACTCTATATTATAAAGAATCACTATATAACTCATGCAAGTATCTCCTAATCTCCTATATATATATTCTAACACTGTCTAAAATATACTCTAATCGCTTCCTCATTCTATTTAAAATTTGAATTTCAAACCGGTTTTAATTATTTTGAATCAATCTAATCTACTTGATTATGAACTTGATTATTAGCTTGTATTAAATTATAAAAAAAAAAAAATAAAACAAATACTAAAACAAATGTGTGATATACACTCACAAAAATTCTAAATTATTTTTTAATCTTTTGTATTTTAAAGTTTTTTTTTTTATTTTTAATTATAATAAAAATTATACAAGATTAAATTTAGTCGCAAACTAAGCTTTGTTGAGGGTGAAACTTGCATTTTAAACTTTAAACCGAGCTGTTGCTTTTTTCTATTAAAAAAAAAATTAAATAAATTAATTTGCATCAATGTTTTTAGTTTTATTTATAACTGCAATTATAATTTTTATAACATTTTTATATGGAGTACATCGGAAAACACTTAAGACCTTAGAAAAATATAAAGATATTCCAGGTCCAAAGGGTGTAAAATTCGTAGGAAATATTTTTCATTTTATTCATGATGATGTTGAAGGTGTTCAAAAAAGAACATTACAATTTTTTGAAGAATATGGCGATACTTATTTGCTTTGGAGTGCAAAACGATTCACAATTGTAACATCAAATCCAAAAGCAATTGAAGACATTCTGTCATCAACAAATAAACATATGTCAAAAAATTTCCTGTACGATTTATTAAGACCCTGGTTAAATGAAGGTCTTTTATTATCTGTAGATCATAAATGGCATAGTAGACGTAAAATATTAACACCGGCATTTCATTTTAAAATTTTAGAAAGCTTTGTACCAATATTTGGTCGTCATGCTAATAAATTAGTTGAAAATATTCGAAAATTAAGAGCAGTAGAGCATGAAGCATATGAGATTCATGAATTGATTGCAAATGTAACATTAAATGCTATTGCTGAAACATCAATGGGTATTAGAACTGATGAAGATACAACTTATGTAGAAGCAGTTAAAGAGTAAGATTTACAGTTAGATAATTAATTATTTTAATTTTTAAAGTTTATATTAATGTTTTGTTGTTGTTTTTAGAATGACTCATACGATTTCAAATCGATTTATTAAATTCTATTGGCGAAATGATATCTTATGCTTTTTTACTAAAAATTATTTATGGAGAAAATATCGAAAATTATTAAAAGTTTTGCATAAATATACAGAGAAAACGATTTTAGAACGTAGAGATTATCTGATGGATTTGATTCCAAAAGAATTGAAAGGAAATATAGGTATCTAAATAGATTCTTAAAATTTTTATTTCTTAATATCACATTTGTATAATTTAAATACTACTATAATTACCAGTGTAATTACCTAATACTCAATACTTTGTCAAGTACCAGGTCTTATTTAGATTTTGATAAGCACAAGTAAAGGAATCAAGACAAAATATTTGTAATTCCCAGAATCATCCAGTTTAATTACTTTTGTAATCATTTTTTGATACTTAAATATTTTCAAGTAATGAAGTACCAAAAATACTTAAATATGTGTTTGTACAGAAATTTATATTATTTTCAATTTATAAATGAAAAAAATTATAGTTTATAAATAAAATACTTTAATACTTGAAAAACAATTGAATTCTTTTCACTTAAGTATTTCTTGGTACTCAAATACTTAAAAATACTTAAGTATCAAAAAATAGTTACAAAAGTTATTAAACTTTATTATTTTTACTTGATGCTTCTATTTATATTTAAATTTTTGAAGTATTGAAGTCTAAGTAATACTGGTACTTGAAAATGTAATGAGAATAAAGTAATTGTACTTACAACTGTACTTAAGTACTGTTTTACTTAATTCTATACAGGTCTGGTTAAATAAAATCTATTTATTAATTATGCAATTTGATTTTCAGAGGATATGGATGACTTCGGACAGAAAAGGAAACAGGTTTTCTTAGATATACTATTACAATCGGTAATCGATTACAAACCGTTATCAGATCTTGATATTCGGGAAGAGGTTGATACTTTTATGTTTGAAGGTTAAAAACTTTAAATTCTTTTTCAATTGCAATCAAATTTTTAAAATTTAATTTTTATTATAGGACATGATACAACAACTGCTGGCTTATGTTTTACTCTGTCAATGATTTCAAGATATCCAAATGTTCAGGAAAAAATTTTCAACGAAATTGTTGAAGTTATTGGAAAAGATAAAGATAAACCAGTTAGTTATAGAGAATTACAAGAACTAAAATATTTAGATTTAGTTATAAAAGAATCTTTAAGAATGCATCCTCCGGTTTCAGTAATTGGTAGAGTAATAAGTGAAGATTCGACGATTGGTAAAAAACCCAAAACATTTAAATAATGTATATTTAATTTTGGTTTTGTTTATGTTTATTGCAGGTGATAAGTTTTATCCTAAAGGGTCTGAAGTTATATTACATCTTAAACAAATGATGAGAAATCCAGAATTATTTCCAAATCCAAATGAATTTATACCAGAAAGGCATTCTACAAGTGACTATAATGTAAAATATCCATATGCTTTTGTACCGTTTAGTGCTGGTCCACGAAATTGTATTGGTCAAAAATATGCAATGTTAGAAATGAAAAGTGTTATAACAAAAGTTTTACGAAATTTTGAATTATTATCGAATGGAGCTGATGTTAAACCAATTATTAATATAATATTAAAATCAATGACAGGTTTTAAAATGGGTTTCAGAGAGAGGAAATATGATTAGAATTTAAGTTTAAATTTTTAAAAAAATTTTAATTTTACTAATGGGCTGAAATTGGGTTGTTGAAATTTAATTTATTTAAGATAGAAATTAAGTACCCCTTAAAAAAAAGGAAATAACACCCCAAATATTTTTTTGGGAAATAATCTCCCGTTTCTTAAAAAAAGTATGAAATAATACCTTAAAAATCATTATTTCGGGGTTTTCTTCACTTTTTATTCTTATGAAATAATCCCCCAAGTTTGAATAATTTTAAAAGTGAAATAACCCCTCAAAACTTTAAAATGTAATAAAATTGGTTAAAGAATAATATGATTTGATATGCGCCGCCAATTGAAGTATTTGGTTTAATGGGTATATTTCATTTTGAATTTGGGATTTTATATAAATTTTTTTTGGGGCATTATTGCTTCCGTGGCTATTTCCGGTAGCCGTCATTTTTGGTTTTGAATAATTGGTTGTTAGATTCATAAGTTTATATTTGTAAAATTATTGTGCAAAATATTGCCTATTAAAGTTTTCTCCTGAAAAATTGTTTCATCTTGCAAAAACTGTTTTTTTTTAATATATAAATATACATATATATTATATATATATTTTAATGTGATCACGTGTTTTTTTTTTTTTTTTTGATATAAACTTATTTATTTCCTTTTTCCAATGTACCTATAAAAAAACTGAATTTATCAACAGGATTAACAGCTGATTGAACAATACCTTTGTACAAAATTCACACTTCATTGCTTTTGGTTTTCACGAAAAACGGAAAAAAACAAAATTCCCTAGGTTTAAAATTAAATAATCGGAAAATTCAAGGAAAAAATTTTATTTAAAATAATATTTTAAAAAATTTTAAATATGTTTTGATAGGATTTAAATATCAGTTAATATCCGTTTCAGAGTCAGGGAGCAAATTGATAATTTTCATACATGAAATTTCAATTACTCGCCAACCCAAAAATAAATTTCTGAAATTTGATAAATCAGGAAGCCGATATTAAATTACTGAATGGATTATGAAACCATCAAATACCACGGAGAACATCAGAGTTCAGAAAAAATAGGAAATTCATTTTTAAATTAAATGTACGGTGGTTTTTTTTTTGCAAAAAGATGAATCAGATTTGTGCTTCAAACCAAAAATTCTACAACATAACCTCAACAATCCAACTGTATTTCTGGGATAAGATTTTTATTTAAATTTTGCAAAAACTTATACAATAGCATGATTCAATCATTTTTGAGATAAATTATATAAAAATATGAGTGAATAGAATAAAAATTATTGATGTGTAAGAATACTGATTATGTAAGGTATTTTATAATACTTAGGTATTAAGGTATGAACTATAAAATAAATGTTTTTTTGGTTTTGAGATATGAACAAGGTATAAAGTTATAGGTATATTCCAATTGTTTCATCGGATCCTGAAAAGTAAGTTAACTTATGTGTTTGTCCGTCTATCTTTAGAATAACTTAAAAATTAAAAAATGCTAGATTTCTTAAAATGCCCCATGGGGTTATTGAAAGAAGTTGTAGGTTCCATTCTGTTTTTGGTAAAAATCGAACAAGGGGTTTGAGTAACTGCCATAGTGCCATAGCAATTTTGAAGAAGTTGAAAATAAAGTTTTATTGTAGGACAAGCACAACAAAGTTTTTTTGTGTTGGAATCCGGATAAAATGTTTGTGTTACTGTCACAAAGATTTTATTGGACTTTGCAATCAATCAACCTACGTCGTTAAAAGTAAACATGGGAGAAGGACGGACACCGAAAAGAGGAACTAAAATAAATTAAAATATCGAAAGTTCAGAAAATATTATCAGTAACGTAAATTATATAAGTTGTACTTTAAATATTATAATAGGTTTAGAGTTGCCGTGTATCAGGGTATTGATAAGAGCAACTACAATGTTGCTCCTCGTTTTAATTTATGTTATCCTAAAACTTGAATATGAAAATTAAACATAATATTATATTTCATTTTGTTTTGTACCTATACAAAAGCCGATTACAATTTTTACATTTATTAGCGTAATAACTTAATTTTGAAGCATTAGTAAGTTATTGAATTGAATTTTCGTAAAGAGGAAGAGATACTTTGTTAGGCTTTTAAGTTGAGTATTTGTTCAAAATTTAGAATTAATATGAATGAAATGGATTTTGTTGGCTTAAAATATATTTTTTTAAATAATATATTTTTACTAAAAATCAGTAGAATGTAACTGAATGATTAAGCTTTCATGCGAAAGGCCCGCATCCGAATCCCAATGAAAGTGAATAATATTCGCCATTGGGTTGCATGAAATGCAAAATATGAACAAATAATTTAATTGAATAACAGATAAAAAATACCAAATAACTCAAATACAAAATATTACAATATAAAGAAAAATTTTATCTATTAAAAATCAAGAATTGTATCTATTGAAAATCTAAAACGTTTCTACTTGTTATATGTAATCTATTATGATCAATTTTAATAACACGAATATAATATTAACTCCTGTTCAAACATCTACCTATGGTGTAGACAGACTTATTAGCCTAACAAGTGAACAGTTAGCGCTTGAAACATTCGTAATTCACGAAGAAGACTTTACCGAAGGAAACCGCTTAAACAAGGAGTATATACAGGTCTCTTCATAGTTCTAAAATGAGAGCCTTTGAACCGGATTTCAAAGTATTCATGAATAATTAGTTAATGATTACGATTAATTTAATTTTATAAAACTGGGAATTAGTTTTTAATAAGCGTAAAATTCTACATATCTGCACGTTCCTACCCCTTTCAACCATTTGTTGATCCCTAAACCCCAAAATTATTTCAGCTAATATCAAGGTTATAAAAATATTTCATATAGTAGTTCTTTATTGAAGATAGCATTTTTAAATGTATTTGAAGTTGGTATGCGATATATTGTAGCAATTTTTAATAAATTTTATTTTAATGTTCATAAAGTATAACGATTTATTTTATTAAAAATTTAAATTTTCATCTTTCATTCATGATTCTAAAATACACCCCCTTCTTTCGAATTAAAAATTTTTTTCGACTATAAAATACAAAATTATTTTTGAAATGGAAACTTCAAATGGAAAAGTGTCTAAAATATTTTGATAGGAAAACTAAAAAAAAAAAAAAACAAAAAATTAATGAAAATTGTTCTTTTAATGTATTATTAAAACATATGTTTTAAAACTTTTTATTTCTCATTGCTGTGTTATTAAATTATAATCACTATTTTCCAAGAACATTTTCCCATTTTAAAATAAAATTAATTTAATTCTAATAATTTAATGTATATATATTTATATACACATATATATAATAATTATAATAATAATAATAATAATAATAATAATAAAAAAAGCAAATAGGCAATTATAAACTAATTTTAATTAATTTTATTTTTAGTTTTGTTTATATGTATATAATTATAATTATATATCTTTTATATATATACAATTTTCATATAAAAAAATTTTAAAACATATTAACAAATTCACAATATGTGAAAAACTGTAACATATCCTTTTATATCCTTTTTATTTTGTATCCTTATTACCTTTAATGCCGTTAGTACCGATTAACCTTTTTGTTGTTGTAAATCATATTTGATTTTATATTAAAAATATTAATATGTAAATTAAATCAAACAAAACTTTTAATAAAAAGGCAATAAAATTTTCATGACAGTGGAAAAATCAACATAGAGTAAAAAAAAAATTTGTAAAAACTTTTTTAATCGTTATTACAACAACAAAATTTTTTAAAGTATTTTTTTGTTTAAAGTTGTTTTAAAAAATCGCTTTTACTGAAAATTTTTTAATAAATTTTATGTAAATGTACTACTAAGAAGTAATTTACTTTTCATATTAAATAATATATTAAAAAAAACTCGTAAATAAATTATTAGGCGATATGAGAAAAGTCCCGGCGTTAAAAGTCTCCTGGAAACTTATGACTCAAAAAATTAGCCAAAAGTAACCAGGAAATTATAACTCGAGTGAGTGATCCAAAAGTTCCCAGAGGTCATTTCGACTTCGTCAACTGAAATATTCAACAGTATCAGGACAGTATCAGTATCAACACAATTAAGTATTACTAAACATAGATTTTTAGATTAAGTTCGTATTGAAAATCGAAAATTTCTCCTTTTTTCGAAATTTTAAATTTTGTAAAAAACGCATTTAATTCAAAATTTCACTTACACGAATTCATAAATTATCTTTTGAGTTATAATTACCCGGAGGGGACTTTTGACTCTGGGACTTTTGTCATTTCGTCATTTCATTGAGTAGAGGACAGACAAAACAACGATATGAACAAATAACTTGAGCTGAAGAAAAAGGTTTTTTTCAAGAGTTTTTTTTTTTTAAGAGGGGATAAAAATCCAGTTAAAAATCATTTTAAAAGTCAACAGCACCTCAAATATACTCAAGTTTGTAAAAAAAAAAGTCACCCATAAAATCTAATAAGTTAAAAGACGAGTTAAAAATATATAATATGTATATCTATCTCTTTTTATCGCACATATAATTTCATTAAAAATTCAAATAAAATTTTTATACTCAATCTAGTTTTTTTTTTCATTATTATTTTCCTTCCTTGTACGGAAAATTCTATCCATTTTCTTGATTTTATTTCTACGACATATCAAATCTTTATGGATTTTTAATAATTTTGCGGTTCATTTTTAATGGTTTTTTTTTTTTGTTACTACCATTCATTTTTTTTTGTTTTGTAGTTTTTTTTTTATTTTTCTATAAGTAAGGGAAGGAAAAAAAGGAAAAGGATAATAAACATTGTAAATAACACAAGTGAAAAATCACTCAATCTAAATTGTATAATGAATAAATGTATTCTTTTATAACATGATAATTATTGAATAAAAAAATAACAACAACAATAATACTAAAAATGAAAAATAAATTAACTCATTTTATTTGTTCTTTTATTTGTGTTTGTTTTTTATTATTTTATTATCCTTGTTGGATTTATAATGTTTTTTTACTTTACTCAACATTTTTTTTAACTATACTCATCACTTTTTTAACTTTCCTCAACGTTTTTTTAACTCTACTCGTTAATTCTGTAGTTTGAGTAAATGCAATGACATATGAGAGTGGATTGCACTCATTTTAAAGTAGTCAATTTTGAGTGAAATTTCTTACTAGAATTTAAATTTGTGTGAAATATGAAATAAACACAACCCTCTGTTCTGAAATAGAGCTGTCAGTTCAGAATAACTCACTCTACCTTATCCTATTTGAAAACACCTGAAGTGCCTAACCAGATTCAATTAATTAAATTCAGAAATAAATTTTTAAAATTTATAAGATACTAATCGAAAATTATCTTTCTCTAACTTAAAGTTATAAAAAATAAATTTTGTCGACTAGTGTACTATATTTGAAAAGGTGTCAACACTACCTACATTCTGTCATCAATTTAGATTACACTAATAAAGATCAACAAAAACAATAATAGCTATATGATTTTTATTATCGGAAATCCGACAGCACTCAAAACTTCGATTTAAAAAAAAAAAAAAAAAAAAAAAAATTAAATTATATACCGTTATATTCGATATACATTCACTTTTTACCTACTTTTAATGACAAGGACTCTATAAAAAATTTTTATAATTTCATTGAATTTTTAATGTGTAAATAAAAAAAAAAACCACCACATACACAAATATGAGTAAAAATAAAAAAAAAAGGTTATAAAAAAACGGTAAATAAACAACTAAATTAAATTTACATGGAAAATTCAATTTTATATTTTTTTTTCACATCGGTAAAATGATTTTTTTTTTTTTTTTTTTTTTTTTTTTTTGAAGAAAAAAATGAGTGAATGAAAAAGAAGTATAACATACTAAAAAGTATGCTTTAAAATTTAATTTAAAAAAAAAAGTTTTTACTTTTGTCCTATGCATGTATGTGAGTGTGCTTAAAGTTTAAATTTTTTTTTTACCCGATGACTATAAGTCAAAATGGTATACTAAATTTGCCATTACATTTGTGACGCAGAAAAGGAGGAGTGTAGATATAAACTCAAAGGTATGGATCGGATCAGAATCGAAAAATAAATCGATTTAGCTATGTGTGTCTGTCCGTCCGCCCGTCCACACGATAACTCAAAAAATTAAGGAAATTTTCACAAATTCGTTTTTATGCAATAGCCGTCATCGTTATTGAAATCCAGCCATTTTGGTCCACGGGTTCGAGTACCTCCCATACAACTTATTTTCTTATATGAGCATTACTCTATACTTATTGAAGCTGGGTGTCTGAATTTTTGCCAAAAATAGTTTAGTTTTATGGTCAAACTTTTTGCAAAATGTAGTTGGGGTAGTGTAGTGGGTTCGAGTAGCTGCCATACAAGTTCTTCTTTTATATGAGCATAACTCTATGCCTACTGAAACATACGGGTATCCCATAATTAACACAATCTACTGTCAATCTACTACACTGTTCCTCGTTTATTTTGAATTTACTGACGGAATCAAGGGCAATAAATTTGTTTTGATAAGAATAAAAAGAATTGATTTACCGATATTGCTTATGGGTATCATTCGGAAATGAGTAAAAAATATTTATTTGTTAACTTGAGAAAATGCAAATATTGAAATTTTTTTACCATTTTGGTTTAAATATTAAACTGAATTTTAAGAAAATTCATTAATGTTTTGAAAAACATAAATATCATAGATACCATAATTTGGTAAAAGTTTTAACTTATTTCGAAAACGAAATGAGAAAAGTTGTTTTCATGTCGAAAGTTATCATTTGGATTGATTTGATTTCTTTGCAAGAAAATCTTCGACAGAACAGTACAGCTACTTTGTTGATATTTTAGTATATTTAAAATTAAAAAGCCTTAAGGTTTTTCATTTTCTTTAGAATTTTCCAAAATCATTTCATTTAAAATCAATAATAATGTTTTTTTTTATTTAACTTAATGAAAATGATGAAATTAATTTTGAATTTTAAAAAAGTTATTGCAGAAATGAATAGGTACTATATAAATAAATGGATTTCATACAAAGTATCTACATATTTTAAAACTTTCCTGAAAAATTTTGGTTATTATTAAAATAAATTATTATAGCAATATAATTGTAAACTGTTTGAAATACAAAATCATAATGAAATAATATCAAGAAATGGTTTCAGAATTTTTTTCATTAAATACTGAAACAAGAAGAAATGAAACATCTCTCTTTGGAATAATTTTGTTTCATTACGCAAAGTACTGATAAAATGTTCAGGAAAATAATTACAAATCTGAAAAATAATAAAATTGATTACTCGTAATTCTTAAATATTTAAAATTTGTCCAGGAATTGAGGTGTTACTAACGCATTCAATTAAATATGTTTTGTTGGATGTGTTCAATTATAAAAAAATAAAATATTAATGTTTTGTTGGAAAAATTTTTATTTTTGAAAATAAAATATCATAAATTATCATAAGCAGGCCAAATTTTTTATTATGAATTTAAATTATTTTAAATGTTTATGAATTAGTTCATTTCATTTATTAAAACTCACAGTATATTTTCTGGAAATTTTATATAAATAGTAAAACATTTTTGTACTTTGTTATGTTGAGACTATGCTTTTCAGGAACATTTCTGTAGTATAGTAAGTCTTAATTATTTTGAGTGAAAAACTGAAATAACGCCGAAGACCCAATGTACGCTTTGTTGCGTTGCTTGATTTGCTTTGAAAAGCAAATAAACCAAGCAATAAAATCAAAGCAATTTCAAAGTTTCACTCATCTCTTAAAGTCAAATGAAATGCACCATTGAAATCAAACTAAATATATCTTTTTTAATTTAATTAGGAATAATAAAAAAAATAAAATTATAATTTATAAATTGATAATGCAAAACTCAATTCCAAACTCAACATTTATTTAATACAATTTTATGTCCATAAAATGCAAGATGAGTATGAGTAGGTACATTATAGAATGTTGACAACAAACAAGTATTTCAATTTGAATCTGAACAAAGGTTGTGAAAAAATATACAAAAAAGTTATACCTAGGGAAATAGAAATTTTTGAAACAAAATATATCTATAAAAAAATTTCAAATCTTTGATTAACAAATAAATTTATCGAATTGAATTTAAAAAAAATTTAAAATTAGTAAGTAAATGAAAAAATACACTAATATTGAAATTAAAAAAATTTCGTCAAGCAGGGATTTGAACTAACTTCCCCAACATTTTAACAAATTCAAAACATACAAAAAGTAAACTACATAACTTATTCATCTTCAAATTTTTAAGATACAACAAGAAATTATATAAGTCATTCGGTTTTTTTTTTGTGTATCTATTACTAGAATTGAAGCATATTCTGCGTAATACAAAGTATAACGGTTGCCATTTTATTTAAAACGAGGAAGAGTGTAGTAGAGTAGACTGTGTCAACTCTGGGATACCCGTATGACCGTAACATATACATTATATCATCCGGTTAACTACTTTTGGTAAAATTTTAAACATTCAGCTTTATTAGGTGTAGAGTAATGCTCATATAAAAGAAGGAGTTGTATGGCAGCTACTCGAACCCTTTGCAGTAGACCAACCAAATTTTGCAGTAACCTTGGCCATTACACTAAACTATTTTTGGCAAAATTTCAGACACCCAGCTTCATTTGGTGTAGAGTAATCCTCATATAAAAGAAGGAGTTGTATGGCAGCTACTCGAACCCTCAGCAGTAGACCAACTAAATTTTGCAGTAACTTTGGCCATTACACTAAACTATTTTTTGCAAAATTTCAGACACCCAGCTTCATCAGGTGTAGTGTAAAGCTCATAAAAAAGAAGGAGTTGTATGGCAGGTACTCGAACCCTCTGCAGTAGACCAACCAAATTTTGCAGTAACTTTGGCCATTATACTAAACTACTTTTGGCAAAATTTCAGACACGCAGCTTCCATAGATATAGAGTAATGCTTATATAAAATTAGAAGTTGTATGGCAGGTACTCGAACCCGTGAACCAAAATGGCTGAATTTAAAACTCGATTCCGTTTTTTGCATAAAAACGAATTTGTGAAAATTTCATAATCCTAGCTCCTTTACTTTTTGAGTTATCGTGATGACGGACGGACGGACAGACGGACGGACGGACGGACGGACGGACATACATAGCTAAATCGATTTATTTTTCGATTCTGATCCGATCCATACACTTGAGTCTATATCTACCCCCCCTCCTTCTCTGCGTCACAAACGTAATGGCAAATTTATTATACCCTTGGACTATATAGTTATACGGGTATAAAAATGGCATTGATATACAATATATGTATATGTATATAATGAATTTAGAAATAGTTCGTAATTAGAAAAAGTTTTTCTTTCAATTGAGCTTCCATCATGTGACGAGCCAACAGCTAATTCTTAAATATTTAAATGAAAATTTAAAAATTTGTATCTGAATTTGTTCTTAAACGAGGATGAGTGTAGTAGAGTAGGGTGGGTATAAAAATCATTCAATCATTGAATCAACACTATTGTTATATTGTATATGTCTTTGCTAAATTTCAGTTATAGCTGACGCGTAACTAATTTTTTAACTAATTCAATTATTATAAGTTACGCGTTTTATTTGATTAATTTAATTATCAAATAAATTTAATATATTTAAAAATTAATCAAATTTCAAGAGTTGACCTTATTTTTACTACTAAAAGTTGAAGTTAATCGATTTCTAAGAATTGAGAAGAAAATACAAATTACATTAAATGAATTTAATTTAAATTAAAGCTATTAAACGTATATTCTGTACATTTTTTATGTAAAAAAAAATTTCTATACTAAAAAAAAACCAAAAAAAATTTATTATATAAAAAGTTCAAGGAATTCAAGGAAAAATTTTTCACATTTTTTTAAAATAATAAAAAAATACGAAAACTCGAAAATTGCGCAAAAAATATTAAAATTTTATTGCCTCACGTGACAATGAATGAGAATTGAATCAAACTTGAATTTATTTTTTTTTTTTGATTTAAAAATGTGAGAAACGTAAAAATTTTTCAAATAAAAAATTTTTTTATTTCATTCCTTAGGTTTATTTCTGTATTAGTGATTTTATGTTAACATTTAACCTATTTTTTAAAACATATTTTTTTTTGCAATTGTACCTTTATGAGAAGTATAAATAAAGCAGGTAAATAAAGTCCAAAAATGTTTTAATCAATGATTGATTACTATTAACCGTGCTAGGATAAACTTCTATCACCTCCTATCAATTTGTGAGCCCTACTATAGAATTAATCTAAGTACACTAACCATGTTAGTTAGAGATTAAATATGAATAACAGTTGAGTAGTGGCGCAGTGGTCAGAGTACCGAACTTTAATTCGAGAGGCACAGGTATTCCAGTAGAAGTGACCAAATTTCTATGTGATTTTGAATAGACACTGCATTCCTCATTTGTTTCAAATTAGTGACATTATAAGTAATAAATAATTCTACATAATCTTTATAAAAAATTGATAGATATAATAATATGAAAAGTAATTCAATTGAATAATGTAACTCTCAGATACAGAAATACCTAATAATTCCAATATTAAATTATTTAAATATATAACAAATGAACAGGCTATGGTTTGCAGATAAGTGAGAGAAAACGTTAATGGTTTTAATGATCTACAAATTTATAATGAGCCTAAATGAGAGGATAATTTATCTGCTAACATAATACTCTTTCTATTGAAGAACATTTTTGTAATTGAATTTTGAAACAAATTTTTGGCATTGTTTGACTATAGTTTTAGCATTATTTGATTATAGTTTTAGCATTATTTGACTATAATTTTAGCATTATTTCATTATAGTCCAATTTAAAATTTTCTATTTAAACACTAATTATGTATGTATACGTTAAAGTATTGGTCAGCTTAATAAAATCCTTTCAAATAAAATCAATCAAATGTAAAACAATTTGTTTTGTTTTTTTTTTTTTTTTGTAGCCGACATTTTCTTTTTATTATACCGTTATTTTGTTTTTTGTTTTTAAATTGTGTCAAAAACTTGAACAAAAACGAAACTGTTAACAAAGGAGAGAAAAACAGTTAAGTACTACTTGAGAATGAAGCAAACAAAGGACTTCAGGCAAAAAAAAAAGGACAAAGTAATAAAATTAAATGAACTTTGAAATTGATAACTTGCACGAAAGGAAATAGTAAAAAAAAAAATTTTTCCGTTATTTGCACCCAAAATAAAAAAAAAACTGTACTAAAGAAGTAATCGTGAACGGAAATATTTAGTTATAAAAATTAAGTGTTGACTTGTTGAATTATTTGTTAGCAGTTTAAAGACAATGAAAAAAAAAAAAAAAAACAAATCAAATAATTCAAAATATAAAAAAATTTATTTTTTTGTTGATGAAAAATTACTGTTAAAGTTGTAATAAAAAATAAATTTTAAGAATTTACTCTAATAAATTTAAGAATTTGTTTTTTATTAAATTATAGTGTTTTGGGATAATAAGGAAATTATTTTGCTTGTAAATAATTTTGATTTTAGTTTTGATAACTTTTGTTTATTTTAAATTACGAAGATTTTTGAAAAACGTTTGGGTCAATTTACAAGATGGTGCTGTTATTAAAAACTAATATTTATAAAGTACTATGTATCATGTATCTTAAATTTGAGCTCTTTTAATTAGTAAACAGTACATTCGATTGAAATAATTAAAATTTTAGTAAAATTTACTATACAAAATTATTGAACGGCGGATGGTTAGGGATTTGTTTGTTCGTTTTTAATTTAAATTGGTAATCAAGTTTTAATAACAAATTTTTATGAATATTAAAGACAAGAAAAATGACAAGTTACATCAGTAGAGAAAGTAATGATATATAGTAGGGATTAAAGTTGAAATAACCAGATAAGGGAGTGAAGCATTCCTTTTCTTTTCAATCGTGGGAGATTATACTATGCATTAACTTTATTAGTAATATTATTTATTTTGTTTATATCATATATTTCATATTTTACTCATATATTTGGTAACCATGGGGATTTGTAAAGAAAGATTTTTCAATAACTCTTTTTAAATAAAAATTCATGACCCGTTCACGAATCGAACTCGCACCCTTTCAGTTAGTAGACCAAATGCCTACCCATTAACCCGCCACTTTCAAATGCATGAAGAATTTCATATCTATTGTTAATTTAATCAAATGTCAAGCAATAATTTGGTATCGTGAATGTTTAAATATGTGTTGTTTATCTGATTACTTTATCAACACTTTATTTGAATATAATAAATATAAAATTTGTTGAAACTTTATTTATTTTTTTTTAAATTTTTATTTCGAGTTTTTATATAACACGAGGAAGAGTGTAGTAGAGTAGACTGTGTCAACTCTGGGATACCCGTATGACCGTAACATATACATTATATCATCCGGTTAATTACTTTTGGCAAAATTTCAAACATTCAGCTTTATTAGGTGTAGAGTAATGCTCATATAAAAGAAGGAGTTGTATGGCAGCTACTCGAACCCTTTGCAGTAGACCAACCAAATTTTGCAGTAACTTTGGCCATTACACTAAACTATTTTTGGCAAAATTTCAGACACCCAGCTTTATTAGGTGTAGAGTAATGCTCATATAAAAGAAGGAGTTGTATGGCAGCTACTCGAACCCTTTGCAGTAGACCAACCAAATTTTGCAGTAACTTTGGCCATTACACTAAACTATTTTTGGCAAAATTTCAGACACCCAGCTTTATTTGGTGTAGTGTAATCCTCATATAAAAGAAGAAGTTGTATGGCAGCTACTCGAACACTCAGCAGTAGACCAACTAAATTTTGCAGTAACTTTGGCCATTACACTAAACTATTTTTTGCAAAATTTCAGACACCCAGCTTCATCAGGTGTAGTGTAAAGCTCATATAAAAGAAGGAGTTGTATGGCAGCTCCTCGAACCCTCTGCAGTAGACGAACCAAATTTTGCAGTAACTTTGGCCATTATACTAAACTACTACGCAGCTTCCTTAGGTATAGAGTAATGCTCATATAAAATTAGAAGTTGTATGGCAGGTACTCGAACCCGTGGACCAAAATGGCTGCATTTAAAACTCGATTCCGTTTTTTGCATAAAAACGATTTTGTGAAAATTTCATAAACCTAGCTCCTTTACTTTTTGAGTTATCGTGATGACGGACGGACGGACGGACATACATAGCTAAATCGATTTATTTTTCGATTCTGGTCCGATCCATACACTTGAGTCTATATCTATCCCCCCTCCTTCTCTGCGTCACAAACGTAATGGCAAATTTATTATACCCTTGTACTATATAGTCATACGGGTATAAAGATAAACTTCAAATTATCACAATTCACAATAGTAAAATTTTATTATAAAATTTATCAGTAGCTCTTCATGATATGGTTTTTGATAAATTTTATTAGTAATCACATTTGTCATAATTAATACTGACGATAGGGCTGAATATTATTATATTTATTAGTTCAAATAATTTAAAATAAATGTAAGTTTTTGAACAAACACTTCAATCTTACCACTCCAAAGGTTTGTTAAAATAGAGCTATTGAGAACTTACCTAAAATGATAAAAAAAAGATATAGTTATTAATATAAAATCAAAAGTGTTTTTTCAATTTTGTATATAATTTTTAAATAAATTTAATAATTAATTAATTTCAATTGTAAAATACTGTTACAATATACTTAGTACATTCTTAAGTTTGATTTGTTAAATCTTAATTTATTCGGCTTTCACTTTTTAAAGCGAGCAACTACAATTATTTGTAAACAAATGCCTGAGAATTATAAGTCACTTTTTGAGGCCCAGAAGAATGATGAATAACCATTTAATATTGCTCAAAATGGAAAAAGCAAATGAAAGTAGATTGGTCATATTCTAAAATGCTTGGTAATAGGGAGCATCCAATGTTAAATTAAACTACACATGAAGTAGAAATGTGGACAGACCAAAAAAAACCTGGGGCAGAACGGAACTATGATACTGTGACCAATTAGGGAAAGCATTTTTTCACAAACCTACTATTATCAGTTATCAAACTTTATTATATAACATTATTAATACTTTTAGGATTTCTGTTTAATATTTAAATTATAATTGAACAATTGAACTAAATTATATAATTGTATAATTATTTAGCATATATTTTTAATATTCAATACTTCTAAAAATTTAAAATTTCATGGAATCCTTATTTATTTTGTATAAATTCAAAATTATTTAATTTTTAAATAGATTTTTCAAAACTTTAAATTTAAAGGATAATAAATTAAATAAAAATCCACGTTAATTTTGAAAATTAATTTTAATTAAAATTGACAAAATAATGCACTTTCCAATTACTAATAATAATATTTTATTTTTTAAACTAATTGAATCTGCACTTACAAGGATTAAATAAAAGGATTTAATTTAAAATATAAAAAAAATTCAAAATAATGGTTTTTTTTTAAAGTTTTTTAATAATAAAAACCGGAGCATATTTAATGCTTAATTTGCAACTCAAATTAAATATATTAAAAAATATGAATAGGGTAAACATTCTAATAATTGACAATCATATAAAATTTACTAATGTTTTGAACAATTCTAAAATGGTCAATTCAATTTTCTGGATAGGATCGTAATCGAAATGTTAGTCGATTTGGCCATTAGACCTGGTATTACTAAAATTTTTAGCAAACAGATAAGATTTATCCTGAAATTTGGTTTAATTTACGCAAGACGTTTCAAAAGCTTCCAAACGACTTCTTGTAATTTTGATTGGTCTGGTATAACAGGGTTGAATAAGTGCCAGACTCTTGTACATAATATTTTAAAATATTTAATAATTGCATTAGAATTTTTAAACCATCTGAAAAATTAAAAAAAAATGTAAATCTCTTTCATTAAATTGGGATGGTCCCATAACAGGCACAGTCTACTCTCTGCTGTTTCTCGGTTATATTTAAATCATTGATTCCTAGTTTTTTTTTCTAAATAAAAGATTGCATAGTTCCGAGTTGGTCCTATTAATCTATTAGATTAACTCCTCTACTCGCGCAACTTTATTTTATTTTTGAATCACTTATTTTATATTAAATTCGATCTGCAATATCATTCATTCTTTGAAAACTAAACCTCATAGTAGTGTATCGAAATAAATAACCTACCATATAAGTTAAATTTAAAACGACTTACAACAAAACTCCATTACATATAATTAAACTTAATTCTCTCACAATATGCTCTGTTTTCATTATACTTGCCTGTAATTGAAACAAAGAATGCAAATTATAAGAAATTTTATCCTACATTAAATTAAACTCATTAGTCATTAGACATTATATATGAATTATTCTCTAATTACATATTATTTTAGAAAAAAAAAAAAATTACAATAAAATTAAAAAAAACCAATGAATATTTTCAGACAGGAAGACGAAAAAAGTTGAATATATAAAAATTGCTTGAAAAAATAGATAATTACTTCATTTATATACAATTAAATATTAATTTGTTTAAATGAATATATTAGTTTATATGTATAAATATTTATATGTATATGACACCATATCCAACAACAAATTTATTATCTAAAATGTAATTAAAACAATTTTTTTCTACCTTCTATACTTTTTCTTCATTACATAGACACTGCAAGAGTCTACAAAACGTTTAATTTTAATCTTTATTTTACTTTCAAACAATTTGTTTTAATAAAAACCAGGAAGAGTGTAGTAGAGTAGACTGTGTCAACTCTGGGATACCCGTATGACCGTAACATATACATTATATCATCTGGTTAATTACTTTTGGCAAAATTTCAAACATTCAGCTTTATTAGGTGTAGAGTAATGCTCATATAAAAGAAGGAGTTGTATGGCAGCTACTCGAACCCTTTGCAGTAGACCAACCAAATTTTGCAGTAACTTTGGCCATTACACTAAACTATTTTTGGCAAAATTTCAGACACCCAGCTTCATTTGGTGTAGTGTAATCCTCATATAAAAAAAGGAGTTGTATGGCAGCTACTCGAACCCTCAGCAGTAGACCAACTAAATTTTGCAGTAACTTTGGCCATTACACTAAACTATTTTTTGCAAAATTTCAGACACCCAGCTTCATCAGGTGTAGTGTAAAACTCATATAAAAGAAGGAGTTGTATGGCAGCTACTCGAACCCTCTGCAGTAGACCAACCAAATTTTGCAGTAACTTTGGTCATTATACTAAACTACTTTTGGCAAAATTTCAGACACGCAGCTTCCATAGGTATAGAGTAATGCTCATATAAAATTAGAAGTTGTATGGCAAGTACTCGAACCCATGGACCAAAATGGCTGAACTTAAAACTCGATTCCGTTTTTTGCATAAAAACGAATTTTTGAAAATTTCATAATCCTAGCTCCTTTACTTTTTGAGTTATCGTGATGACGGACGGACGGATGGACATACATAGCTAAATCGATTTATTTTTCGATTCTGATCCGATCCATACACTTTAGTCTATATCTACCCCCCCTCCTTCTCTGCGTCACAAACGTAATGGCAAATTTATTATACCCTTGGACTATATAGTCATACGGGTATAAAAATG